>CM033642.1:182125420-182164557 GCA_019512145.1 Engystomops pustulosus | reverse complement strand
GTATATGCATCTATATTGACAAACGTTTCTAAAATAGACCGATATCAAAATGGTATCAAAATAAATAAAGCATGTAATCATATATACCCATATATGCCTGGTAGGTTAACCCAGTGACAAAAATATAGGTGGTTACTCATACATAGAGTGTATGCTATGAAATGGATATAGGGATACAACCATGTGTACGTTAAAATAGGGCGCCCTGGTGAAAGTGTCTTAAGTGCATAAAGTGCTGCGTGCTAGAAAGTGAATAGTAACTATAACCGGACTGCGCCGGCAATAAAGTGTTCATATCAAGGATTTAAAAGTGTCATCTTGCCCTAAAAAAGTGTATGAGGGAGAAGGGGTGACGAGGCTAAGTGTAAAATACATATCCAAAACTACCCACTATTAGTCTGTACTAAAAGTACAGTGTATACATTCATAAAAAATCACATAATACTAATTGTATATGCATCTATATTAACAAATATTTCTAAAGTAGACCAATATCACCTAATCCATATATGTCAAAGTGGTATCAAAATAAATAAAACATGTAATCATGTATACCCATATATGCCTGGTAGGTTAACCCAGTGACAAAAATATAGGTGGTTACTCATACATAGAGTGTATGCTATGAAATGGATATAGGGATGTCACGGAGAGGACGCCGCCGCCTCGTCACGTGACGTGGGGTGCAACTGTACGGGTTAATTTAGCCTACTCAAACTTGCGCTCACCTTTCACTCAGGACACAAATTGAGCCTAAATCACACCTCATACAGCTCCAGCACCAGAACCAGACCCGCTGCCACCACTTATTGCATTTATACCGGGACCAATAAGTATCTCCTTGAACACCCTCCATTGAGAATTGAAACTCCATTGAGAATTGAAATAGAAAAACATTGGTCCATTTTGTTGACTGACAAAGACCTAGTACACTGTCTCAATGGCCACCCTTCCATTACATGGCGCAAGTCACGGAATTTACGGGACATGCTGGTTCGTAGCCACTATGTCCCTAATGTAGAAAGGAGTTGGGTGGGTAGGGGAGGCCCCCCTTGGGGCTCCTTTTGCTGTGGCAGGTGTAAGGCATGCCAATACATGGAGCGTGCACAGAATTTCACCGACTCCAATTCAAAAAAAGATTACAAAATTGTACATCATATTAATTGTAACACGGAGTCGGTGGTCTACTGTCTACGCTGTCCATGTAACAAAATTTATATCGGCATGACAACCAGGCCTTTAAAGGTACGAGTATTGGAACATATTCGGAGCATAAGAGCGGCCAGAAATGATGTGACCTTGGGCCCTTTGAACGACCTAAAACTACAGCCTATTCCGAAGCACTTTCGCGACGTACATGGCTGTAATCCCAAAGGACTTACAGTACGAGGAATAGATAGGGTCCTTTTGGGTTCTAGGGGTAGTGACGGGAAGAAGAAGTTACTACAAAAGGAACTGAGGTGGATCACCCTCCTGGATACTATACAGCCTAAAGGCCTCAATGAGGCCACTAGCTTCAAACCTTTTTTATAGAATTCTATTTTTAGCATTATTGGTTTTTTTGGTGTTGTGTCTAATTCACTATTTTCTTCTTCGGACCTCTCATAGAATAACTATGCTGACAGACAGATACATCTTCGATCCATCCTTGATAATCATTCAGTGCCTGAATTCTTTTTAATATTATACCAGAACTCTTTCTGTGTTCTCCTAATCTCCTCATGCTAGCCAGCCCCTTCCCTACTTTGCACTCCACATTTTATACCCACAAATGCAGAGGAGAGAAGATATTTATTATTATTAACCCTAGTTAGTCCCCCTCCACACAGCACAGACTATATATTTCATTTGTAACTGGTTTAATATGATTTCTTTTTTTCCCAATTATTACATGTGCACTAGGAAGACGTAGTGTGATAGGCTAGCGAAAAAGTACCGTAATTTCAGGTGTATATAGGAGACTATTAAGTCCTCCCATATACACTCTGGGATTTGTACATTTGCATGTGTCGTCAGTGGAATTTACTTGGTAGGAAACTCAAATGGATTTTTTATTTAATGATTTTAAAAGAAGAATGATACCACCAACCAAAACATCATGAGAGCTCTCTGTTGCTTGCAGTTTTGCAGTTTTGCGTTTGAATTACAGAGTTTAGTTTGAATGGACTTAATTTCAGGCAAGTACCCAGGAAGACGTTAGACTCTTGGACACTTTCCGACCACTGGTGTGAGAAATATTTTTGTGTCAAACAATTCGAACAGAAAATGCCAACCAACACAACAAAAAAACTGGATGGAAAGAAAAGGACGCGAGCAGCAGAATATAGCAGAATATGGGGCCCCATCGGGCAGACTCATAGTTCTATTGTTTGTAATGGTTTTTTAATGGAGGAATCCCCATTTTTGAAAAAATTCTATGACATATCATAACTTTTTTTTATTTTTCACTAATCAATAGCCTCTTGGGGGAGGATGTAAAAAACAACTTTTGCCTATTATCGTTATTATCTACATTCATTAGGTTCCTTGCTATAGATGACTCAGATTACCTTAGTGCTGCCTGTAACAGACTGCCTCCTTTTCATCCATGTGCTCTATGATAAGCCTCTGGAACCGTCAGTGTACAACAACAGGAGGCCTTGTTTGTTTCAATGAATTGAACTTAGCAGGCTGAAGTGTTCTGAACAATGAATGCCAGCAGGGCTGGATGGTATACAAGAGCTACTGTTCCCTACAGTCCCTCCATCCAAGTCTGTGATTTCTACAGAGGTTTTCTCTGCACCTGTCTTCCGCTCTTCTCGCGCCTTCCATCCAACAGGCACGGCAGGCTATAGACTTCATGTACGGGTTACAATGAGTTCTACCACTTATTGCATGTTCCTGCTCCTCCACGTTGACTGGAATGTTGAAGTTGCCCGCGCTATCACCATAACATCCTGTATGTGACTGTGGTCCGTATTCAACGGATTATTGTAGGAAATTAAATGGATATAATGATAAATTATTTGAGAGAGAAGACAAGGCATCAAAAGGATCTGTGGGGCAAGCTAGCTGGCCTCAGAGTCTGAGGGAATAGACTGAAGAAATTAAGTCACCGCCCACTTCACCTCTAGTAAGAAGATTTTATGTCTAACACTTTCAGAACAGATAAAGGAAGGAAAGCGGCGAAAGAAAGGCAAGATCTCTATCTCTTCTTCTCACCCCTTCTTCTCACCTTCCACCCTCCCCAGCCTAGTGCTCATCTCTTGTCCCGCCTCAGCAGGGCTTCGGCCTCTCGGTTTGCCCCCTTATTTGATTTTCCCTTCTTCGAATACACCTCAGCACGTTACCCACCACTGCTCATACCCAACGAGTCTCCTTTCTTCCACCATCTTTGAGGATGAGCTAAGCCACACCACCATAGTCACAACGTAGGCATCGTTTTGTTTCTTTTCAAAGGGGCAATCCATATAATAATTTGGTTTTAAAATAACTTATATAGCATTACAGTTACGCTTTACCAGTCAAGGTCAACAAGAATCTTGTACTTTGTGGGAAATGGGAATAATAACCCCTTTACGGGAATGAGACTCATATTCACTTAGAAAACAGCCTTATTTTCCAAATCGCCATGTGTCACTATATGCGATTAAACTTAAAAAGTTTGACTCCAACCAATGTGTTTTTTGCAGGACCGTTTTTTGTGACCATGAGTGGTACTTCACCTAGTGTACATTGTGGTTTTGTTGTGCAATTATTTATAAAAAAAATTTAAAATTTGGTTGGAAAATTTAGAAAAACTTAGGTTTTGTGCCATGACACGGTTTTTTTAGCCTTTAGCCTCGGAATTGGATTAAACCCCCTTAACGCTTGCGCCGTAGCTCTACGGCGCAGAGGTTATAAGGGATGTATGAAGAAGGTCACGTGGCTTCTTTTGCACGAGGCTACATGGCTTATGCAGGAGGTTCGTTACAATGAGCCAGTGGCTATGTGGATCATTTGTAAATGTATGACCTGCAAAATGCCATATATATTGCAATACTGTTTGTAGTATGTTTGCAGTATAGGGTGAGAGCGATTCTCTGACCTCTAGGGTTAATGTGAACTAGATTGGTCCTAAAAAATAGTTGAAAAAAAAAATTAAAAAAAAAGGTAAAAAATAAAAAAATTAATAAAATATGAATATAAAAGTTTCAAATCACCCCCCCTTTCCTAGAACGGAATAAAACATAATAACAGTTAAACAATCACAAACATATTAGGTTATCCGCCGTCCAAAATGCCCGATCGATAAAAAAATATAAAAACGGTTACGGGCGGCGGTGACCTCTGGAGGTGGGAAATGGCGCCCCAATGTCCGAAAATGCCGACTTTTACACCTTTTTACATAACATAAAAAATTGAAATAAAAATGATCAAAATGTCGCACAGACCTCAAAATGGTTAGCAATGAAACGCGCCTTCATTTGGAAAAAAAATGAACCCCTCACAACAGCTCTGTGAGCCAAAGTATGAAAAAGTATTAGGCGTCAGAAGATGGCCACATGTACACATTTGTTTATTTTTGAAAAGTATTAAAACACAATAAAACCTATTATAAATTGGTTCACCGCGATCACACCGAAACCAAAGAATAAAGTAGGCGTGTTATTTGAGAGCGAGAGTGAAAGTCGTTAAAAAAAAGAGCCCACAAGAAGAGTGAGCCCGTGCATTTTTTGTTCAATTTTTCCACATTGGAATTTTTCAGCTTCGCAGTACACGGCATGTTAAAAATAATAACACACAGGTGTACACGTGTAATAAAAATGAAAAAGTTATGGATTTGAAGTTGGGAAGCGAGAAATGAGCCGAAAAACCCTGCATCCTTAAGGGGTTAATTAACCTCTACCATGTGATTTTTTAAAATTCAAAACAGCCTTTGGTAAGCTGGTTAACAGTTAGGCATCTTCAAATAAATTCAAACAAAAGGGAAGGAGAAAACACAGCCAGAATTTTATTAGATCATTCCTCTTGCATATGGCAGTATCTCAATGTGGATGTAAACCACTTTTAGGGCCCAGCACACAGAAAAAACATGAACATCAATTGAGGGTATCAAATCAGAGTTTATCAAGGTATAAATATAATGGTTATTGACAACCACCAATGTTGCCATAGAGAGTATTAGAATTGGCTAGAAGTAATAATTTTTTTCCACAAAAAACCTTGATTTTGCCACTCCATCTTTTGTATTTTGGAAGCGATAGTACAGGGAAACATACCACCCAAATCTACCTATAAGGTAGATTGGGTGGTAGGTGGATCAAGGGACGTGAGGAAGCCCTTTTAAGGGCTAATCCTCACGTCCCCACACTTTGATAATTTATTCACATATATTCAATTTACTTATGCGGTTACTGGGGCGTGAGTGAGCGACATCTGAGGTTACACGAGGCAGCTACCCGAGCCCGGTAGCCACTTACCCCTCCATACTCCACACTCTTTGGCGCGCAGCTCCGTGTAGCTGCGCGCCCTCGTCCCGCGATCATGCCAGGTCTGCGCATGCGCAGAAGAGCATGCCGCACCTTGTTTCGGAGCAGTGACCAGCGAGGCGCAGGCCTGCTCTTCTTGCGCATGCGCAGGACGGCAGGACTCGCAGACGAGGGCGCGCAGAGTTACTGTTTTATTACTAAGCAAAACATACAACAGATCTCCCCTAGTCCCAGCCAAGTCTCATTTTATATACCAAACCTTTTATGCGGCATGGTGTCAAAGCCTTTGAAAGTCCAGGTATACAACATACCCAGCGTCCCCCAGATCAGTCTGGAACTACCTCCTACAGATCCAATCAGATTAGTATGACAAACGACCGATCTCTATAACCATGCTGACAGATCAGCGGCCCCCTGAATAAACCCATGCTGAAATAGAGTCAGCGTCCCCTGATAAGGTGTCAGTGGTGTATTACCCTTGTACTGAACCACGTCCTTATTCGCAATATAGTCGGGCTGTGGGAAATAGTGGATGAGAGAGTCTAGATTGTGAGATGTGGGAAAGTGTGGTTATAAAATTATGGGTGTCAATGGGCCAATCGGGGAGGATTTAAAGGCCGATAAAAGGGGTCCCAAACTCCTCAGTGTTTTGTGGCAACTGAGGGCAGTGTTTTAGAGGGTACCAGACAGGTGAGGAGTGGTGGTATCGGTGACATAGAAGCTAGTAATTGCACCCATAACTTGTGCTAGAATTGTGGTTGAAATTGAAAATCTAAGACACAAGTGCTAATCTCGCCTTTATGGTATTTCAAAGTCCGGTTAAACCAATTCCTACTCTAGTTTGTGGCGTCGTGTTAATTAGGAGAGTACTAAGGGTTTGTTGCCTTTCCATAAATTGATGATTGGATCTGAGCTACTAAAAAGATCTGGCTAATGGTTATTGTAACGCGTGGAAAAATATATAGAATCTCAGGAGGTATCCGTTTGATCACCCAAACCATGATAAAAAGAGAGGGTTCCAGCCAGATAGTTATCCGATAGAGATACATAAGGAGAAATGACAAATCCTCAGATTCTGCCGTCAGAATTATCCTAGATATTCACGGAACCGCCAATATCCTTAAAAAGAAAGGTTGCTCTTATGGGAATCCAAACTGTCTTGGGGATGGAGATGTTCATATTTCTCCAACTTATTTATATTACTTTAAAGTTACTTAGGGATCAAGCTTCAAATTCATTAATATGTTAGGGATAGGAAATGTGAGGGCTTATAGGATATACAGTAGTAATCACCGCATATAAAGATAATTTACAGTGCCGCTGGACTACCTTAATGCCTTATATATCTGGATTCCACATAGGGCCACTGCCTAGAGTTCTAGTTAAGAACATATAGTAGGCGAAAGGGGCAGACCTGACGCGTGCGTTTAGACTGTGGAACGCGTCAGATAAGGTCTATTCACCTGACCAAGCAGAGGGCTGGACTATAAGCGCCATGATACGTTGATTGAGCATAATTGGCTCAATACAACAATTCCCTTCCAGAGTTGTAGCTCTAAGGAAGTCCCAGCGGGACCACTATCAAACGGCTTCTCAAGAATCGGACCGAAGAAGGCACAGCGTGACCCCCTAGATTTGCAAAGTGGTTATTAAGGCGATGGTTTAAGGGGATTATACCTAGCCTATCTGCAGTACGATCTATGGACCTGATTCCAAAAATGTATATTTTGGGTGGTAGCAAAATTTCAGCATAGGGCTATTATTTTAGCATTATAATTTTAGATCAATGGGATCAAGGAAATGGCGGAAGGTGGCCCGACCAGTTGGGATCCTTTCCAGATTTAGGCAGGAACGAAGATATGAGCCTGCAGGGCCTGAGGTGAAATGATCTCCTTTTGCAAGTCATTGAGACTCTCAGCATGGTAGGTGATGGACTCTGAGAACTTTTAAAGAATCTAGAGGTAAAACCCGTCGGGCCTGGGCTTTTGCCATTTTTAAGTTAATTTATGACAAAATCCAGCTCCTGAGGGAGAGAAATGACTAACTGTTTGATATCTTCTCAGGTAAGGAGGCAGGCCAATGAGCTGTATATATGCTTAATTTTTGCCCACTTATCACTTGCTGCGCAGAGCCCTCAAATTTGGGATGAATATTATACAGTGCAGAATAATAATTCTGCAAAAACTCTCTTAGATTGGTTGAGTCGTTTTTTTTTTTTTTATGTAGTTTAGTGCCATTTTTAGTGTTAAGGGACGTGATATAGAAGCCCTAGTTTGCGGATGTAATGCCAGGGACAACCACGAACACCACTTAGCAGCATGTGCATAGTAACTCATATAGCTTCATCTTGCCAACCAAAAAGATCTCTGATATAGGAGGCTAAGCAGCTCTGGCGCGGTATTGGGTGTGTGTTAGAGTTTTCTACTTGGATAAAGGCACTGAGCATGACTTTTATGCGCGTTTGAGCTCAGATAGGTGAGGTAATGGAGCGATATTTTAGCTGTGTCGCTTTTTCAAACGCGAGCCAGAGAACATAAAGACCATTCGGATTTCGCATTTTAATCCCGGTCAATAATGTGGTGTGAGATGAGTTTTTTATGGGTGAGCTTGAGGAGATTTTCTTGTAGTCTTGTGAAAAATCTAGACAGGCGCTGCCATTAACCGCCCTCAAACATAGAGCCCGATTTAAAAGATCGTTTAAATTTTTTTTTTTTTGATTTCATTAAGTCACCAGAGTGAACGGCTTACGGGGGATGGGAAAACTGAAGAGCGCAAGGAACACTGGACATGATCAGACCAAATGATCTGCCTATATACAGGCGGTCCCCTACTTAAGGACACCCGAATACGGACAACCCATAGTTACAGACGGACCCCTCTGCCACTGTGACCTCTGGTGAAGTTCTCTGGATGCTACTATAGTCCCAGGCTGCAATGATCAGCGTAAGAGTCTGTAATGGAAGCTTTATTGATAATACTTGGTCCAATTACACCAAAAATTTTGAAACTCCAATGTCACTGGGGCAAAAGAAAAAAAAAAATTGTCTAGAACTTTCCATTATAAAATATACAGTTCGCCCCTTACATACAAAGTCAACTTAAGAACAAACCTCCAGGACCCTATGTATGTAACCCGGGGGACTGCATGTATGCAAAGTAGCTCGTCTAAAAGGGGAGTGACTAACAAATCATGTCTATTCCATATATGACCTGGTGAGCTGCAGAATAGAAGAGTAGTTCTAGTGTGTGGGTTAGAGTTCTCCAGGAGCTCTTAAGAGTTGTTTTTGTAATTCTTTCCGAGTCTACGCACTGATGCAAAAGAAAGGGATGACTTACAAGAGGAAAGATCAACTAAACAATACACATGCCCAATTGAAAATCTCGGCAAGGATTATCTGGGAGATTCAGCAAACGACCCCGTCAGAGACGTCAGCGACTCTAATGCGAAGGCTACCTGACCTGAATAGGAAAGTAATGTTAGCCAGGGTTATAAAAACTTAGCGCATATAAAATTTTAACAAATAAATATCGACCCTCAGTAGTCCTGTATGATTCCAACACTGTTGGGGGAAGGAATAGTGAAATTCCAATGGGGACCCCCCTAGACGGCCATCCAGACCTGGGGCATGTAGCCAAATATTAGTAGTAATGGTCTCTGAAATGTGGCGTTTTGTTGCGATCAGAGTGGGCTCCTGGAGCATTACTATCTTAGACACGATTCTTGTGCATTAGAGGGAGTGATTTAACCCACGTTGCTTGGGGGGACGTTAAAACCCTTCACATTCAGAGGTCGCATTACGCCTCACACGCGTCATAGACGCGTGATTGAGGAGCAAGCCCCAAAATATAATTGACATGACGTAAAGTTACGCTTGGCAATTATTCCCGTAGCGCGCAGGCTGCAAAAGAGGGTAAATGTCAGTAGCGCGATTGACACAGTAGCTCCGTTGTCAGCAGGTGCTGGTGAGCGTTAGTGTGCTGTAGTGTGTTTGCTTGTGAGCGTTAGTGGAGTGGAGTGTGTGATGTGTGAGCTGGAGTGTAGTGGAGTTGGTGTGCTGTGCTGTGAGGTAGGTAGTGTAGTGTGTGCGGTGTGAGAGTTAGTGTAGTGTGTGCTGTGTGAGCATAGTGTAGTGGGAGAGTGGGTGCTGTGTGAGCGTTAGTGTGTTGTTAGTGTGTGTGACCTGTGGGAGCGTAGGGTAGTGTGAAAAAGTGTGGGCTGGTTGTGAGCGTAGTGTAGTGTAGGTTTGGTGGGCTGTGTGCGGTAGTGAGTGTGTGCTGTGTTGTGAGCGTAGGGAGTAGAGTGTGTGCTGTGTGAGCGTAGTTGTAGTGTCGTTTTGAGGTGTGAGCGTAGTTGTAGGTGTTGTGCTGTGGGAGCGTATTAGGGTGAGTGATGTGCTGTGTGAGCGTAGTGTAGAGTGTGTTGTGTGTGATGAGCGTTAGTGTAGATTTGTGGTGTGTGCCTTGTGTGAGCCGAGTGTAGTGTGTGCTGTGTGAGCGTAGGTGGAGGTGTGTGCTGTGTGAGCGTAGTGTAGTGTGTGTGCTGTGTGAGCGTAGTGTAGTGTGTGTGCCGTGTGAGCGTAGTGTAGTGTGTGTGCCGTGTGAGCGTAGTGTAGTGTGTGTGCTGTGTGAGCGTATGTTGTAGAGTGTGTGCTGTGGTGAGCGAGTGAGTGTAGTGTGTGCTGTGTGAGTGTAGTGTAGTGGAGTGTGTGCTGTGTGAGCGTAGTGGGAGCGGCGGTATACCAAAATTTGCATACTCCTCCGCGTAAAAATACTCCTCAAAAATGGTTGAGGAGCAGTTTTGTACCCTTCTGGAAAAAATGTTAGTGCGACCTCGTTTCACCCATTAAATGTACAAAATGTCAAATCAGTCATCTTGAATAATCAAAGAAGAGGAGCAAAATATGTCTAAGCATTACAACTGCCCAAACTAGATGAGAGGGGGTATTAGGGTGGAGAGAAGGGAAGGAAAGATGGGGGGGGGAAGACAAAGACAAGCAAGACCAGAGATAGAATAGGATTAGATTTGTATTATTAGTATGAAACTCCAGTCTGAACAATACGTTTCAATAAACCAGCGTCAGAACCTGCCAACGCTTGGGGCTGTGTCAGTCTGGGAGCGTAGAAACATATGGTGAGCGATTAGCTTCCCTGCGTCCCGGGACTGAAGAAACCTGCTCCCAGCTCAAAGAGAATAAACCCTTCCCTTTAAAAAAACAATTATAAAACAGTAAAGCAACACGGTTTCGAGCATGGGCATTAGATGCAGCATAAAACAGAAAGGGGATAGGTCATAATAAATAAGGAAGAATCCCTTCTTGCCATGAGTGGCAAAAGCAAACAGGATCATCCTCCCAACTACTGTAAACATTCCCAACATGTTAGCTTATGCTAGCGAACCCGGAGACGCGTTGGTACCAGGTGAGTTCCCATTAGAGAGTTTCTTAGGTGGTTTCTGTGAGGGTGGACCCACTTTTTTACGATGAGGTGGCTCCATAGGTTGTGGTAACCTGGCCAGTCCGGGAAGCGATCATCGGGAAGTTCCAATACGCCTAGGACTTAGGTAGCCCCTAATCACGAAATATCGCCGTCTTTGCCTTGGTGCTTTGCAATTAGTGACAAGATAATCCCCAGTGATATGAAATTTTGCGGGAGATTAGCTCTCCTAGAAGGGGACGTAAGGCTTTTCTAAGTTGTAGAGTGCGGCCGGGTGCCAGATCAGGGTAAAAAAAGGTAATTTCGTTATCCAGATATAGCCACTGTTATTTGTTCTGGCAGCCCTCATTAATTGCTTTCATCTTTGAAGAAATGCATCTGCATACTACATCTCTGGGAGTTGCTTGTCTGAGGTTAGGGCCTAATGTGCGGTGAATCCTATCCAGTTCCACTGGAGGGAAGTGCGGTATCCAGCAAATCAGTAACAACAATTGAGCTCAAGTCCAATTCTTGGCTTCAATGGATTTGGATTAAAACCTTCTTATGCGAATGTTATTCCGTCGATGACGGTTTCTACATCTTCTTGAGCCTGAGAAGATCTAACCTCATGGCTAAGGAAGGAATGGGCCTGATAATTATCTTGTGGGGTTCTGATTATAGGTGTCCCCAAATGTTATCGTGACCAGTCTCAGCATCTCAATTCTATGGCCCAATTGCCTCACCTCCGTTTCACTGAATCCACTCCTTCTTGTATGAGGCCCACGGCGGCTTACCAGGCCCTAAGGTCTGTCTGGTGGGCAGAGACTCTAGATGCGCACTCAGGTCCAGTCTATGCTGTGAGCGTGACAGGAGGGGCTTGTAGGAGAGGGCGGTGCTGATATGTCGCGGGCTTCCGAGCAGGCCAGAGAACCAGTGAGTCGCATCTGGCTCTGCCACCGCAGCACGCTGGAGGATTCGGGCCCGAGTAAAAATATGAGGTAATTGAAGCCCGCGATCGCTGTGTAGACTTCTCCCTGTTTCCCTATGGCGAGAAATTACGGGGTTACTAAGGTATGGAGGGAAAGCAGGAGCGGTCAGAACGTAGAGTCAGTCTCGGCACGTCTTCCACTCTCCATGTGCAAGCCACGACCCCCCCCCCAACCCGGTGATTTATTTAATCTTAGTGGTGTGAGGCGGCGCCCTTACCTCTACTGGGTTGTAAACTGTTGACCTTCCAAAGAGAATTTACATTATCCTCATTGGGTCTCCACACAGGGGATTTTCCTGGGTAAAACAGTCAGAGAAGGCGACATTCAGCAAGATTGGACCTTCTTCATCTCCTTCCACAATGACCCCCAATGTATGCCTAAGAGGGGCCAACGCGCTCCGTTTCTGGTTTCTTAGTCATTATATACTTGAAAAATAAGTTGAAATTACGGTATTTGCTCTCTCTGGCATATTTCTCTCAGTCTCTATTTTTGCTGGCCTTTATTGCTTTTTACAGGATTTATTTTTCTCTCTATAATCCTATAATGCCTCATATCTACTTCTAGTTTAAGCACCTTAAACCCCTTATCTTTCTTGATGTCCTTAAAGACTAGTTAACCCACATTGGCTTTTTCTTGTTCTCTTATGCTTTTCCATATGGTATGTGTTTCTACAGGCCTTTTGAGATATATGAGAAAGAGTCCCATTTGGAGGGTTCGTGCCCCTCCACTACAACGATTTTAGTAAAAGCGTAATACAAAATCAATGATATTATGAGCACTATTTACCAGTGCCCCAACCTTGTAGTGTTTGATACCCATCAGTCTGTTGGTTAGGATAAGGGGAGCAGTGAGGCTCTAGGACTAGTGAGACAGGTAATTGTTTTGTGTGACAATGTAGTACCTGCTACCTTTGAAGGACTGAGGTTTGCCCCCCAGTCAATGTTGGGAATGAAGTCCCCATGATAAGTACTTCACCTTGCTTTGAAGTCCGCATCAATTCCACTTCTTCAGCATTTCCTCCTGCCTCCATTATATTTGGAGCCTATACACCAACCCTAGACAATATTTTATTTATTCGTTTTTCCCTTCCCTAGGGGACTCCAATTGCATTTGCGTCACCGATTGACATCTAGTAGGACAGGCTAAGGCAAAGAATTCACAATAAACAAAACCCCTCCCCCATTTTTTATTTATACATCATTTCTAAAAAGACTATAACCAGCTATAGCAACAGCCCAGTCATAGCTACTGTCCAGCATGTCTCGCGGTTACCCACTATATTCATATTTCGCTCCAACATACAAGAGTTCCAGTTCCTCCATGTATTGGAGGCTTCGGCAATTGTGTACATACACTTTAATTATGGTTCCTTATCCCTATTCCTTTTGTTCTTATCCCCAATCTTAATCAGCCCCCATACCTCACATTGGACTATGACTCTTCCCAGCTCTCTATCTCAATGTCTATTTGCCCGCACAAGTGTAGGTGCCCTCCCCCCCCCCCCCCCCAAGGTCTCTAGTTTAAACACTCCTCAACCTTCTAGCCATTTTTTTCCCCCCCATAAAACAGCGGCCCACATCCCCATTGAGGTGCAGCCCATCCCTACTGTAGGAGCCTGTAGCCGCAGAAAAGTCAGCAAGTCTCCATGAGCCCAAAGACTCCTTCTTACACCAACTTTGAGCCACCGTATTTACCCTCCTTCATCTCCCGCTGCCTTTCTGGGGGCACGTGGTATACAGGCAGTATTTAGGAGGAAAACTACCTTTGAGGTCCTTGCCCTGAGCTTATGGCCTTCTAAATCCCTGAAATCATTTTAAGGACTTCCACTACCTCTACTTTGTATAGTGCCAAGGTGGACATGACATTGGTTCTCACAAGCCCCTCCAGTAATCTGTCAACCGATCCGCAACAGGCCGAACCCGAGGGCACCCGGCAAACAAACACGGTCTTGTGACGGATGCCCTGATCTGTTGAATCTCCCACTACTAGCACCTGTCTGACCTTGCTGTACTGCCATCCCTTCGTACGGGAAGCAGACAGTCCCCTCGGTTGCTAGAGGCCACGTCTTGCTGAAAGCATTGCTTACCCCAGAGCTGATAAGCCCCTCATCCGCCAGCCTGGCAAACTATTGGGTGCCACCAGATCAGGACTAGAACTCCCTGCAAACTCTTCCCTCTACCTCGCCTTCTACATTTACCACTAGATGCCCCCTTATTGCACGTCCATACTTTCGTCCCCAACCATGCTTCCCAGAGATCTGTGCTCTAAGGAGCAGCAAACTTTGCTCCCATATTGTCAATGCCCGCAAGCCTTGAAACGTGCTAATTTAAGATCCCAGATATGCTGGGTTTCCACTGAGCAATTTCACACATCCCACACAGCAGGATTCCCCTCGAACGGGCTGTTCAAGGAAAGCATACATGGAACAGGATGTACACGGTATGCAATGCCACTTATGGAGTCCATGTTTCTAATGGGGATTACAGCGAAATACGGAAGAGAAAAAGAAAAATACCGAATTTGACTATATATATGCTACAAGGATAAGCCCAAGCCTTGTATAGAAGTATACTTGATTGATGGGAGCAAAAAGTATTTTCCTGACACCTTGTTATCTGTCTTGATGAAGATCTCTCTTAGAACAGATTCGCACAATTGGATTGTTATTTGGCCATAAATTTATCAAAGCGATGGATGGAAAGTATCCTGTCCTGCGGGGAATGAAACACAATAAAAGAAAAACTTATCTCCTTACTATAAAATTGAATACCAAAGAAAGTCAGCAGTTGCTGTTCCACAGATAAGTGAGAATGAGATCTTCTGTACTGGACAAAGATGGCAAATATCAAATTTTCCAATTGCGGAAATGAAAGCACAGATTTGAATGAATTTTAATAGAATACGAAAAAAAAACCCTTTTGTTGGACTTATCAAAAGCATACACAGTAGTCACAGGAGGTGAGAAGAAGAAAGATACTATGCAGGGGTGTTATTCTGCTAGGGGGGTTATGATACCAGAAATGCATTTTAACAACCCTTAAAAATCTGGGAATCAGGTCAGAGGCACGTAGTTGGGCTCACCGATAAGTTGGGTTAGGTTGTGACAATTTCACTTTGCTGGTGACACTTATATTTATTTAGGTTACTTAAATCAACAGTTTGACACAGGTTAATGTATAAATATTGCCAAATGTTTGGTGTTAATTGCCAATAGTTTTCAAATTACTGCTTTACTGCAGAGATATATCTTACCGCATGACATCCGCGGTGTCCACGCTGAGCTTTCATATGCTGTAAGGTTAATGTTCTGGAAAAAATATTTTGTCGCAATGTCTGTTCTTACCTCCCTCTCATGAACTATATCCTCCAAATCTTTTCATTGCTCGTTTGTTAAACTCGGAGCGCAAATGCTTCTGATTATGCAAGAGCGGGCATGAATATGGTGGTCAACCTTTAAAGGAGAGCTCAGGTAAGTTTTCTAAATATATACCTTCCACACTTGAAGTGGAGAGACTGGAAAACCTCACAACATTACGAATGTTGTAAAAGTATCTGTGGGCAACCTTTTTTTGAGATGCTAGCTCTTTCATCTCATTCAACAAAAACATGCATCTGGAACGTGAGCTGAGATACGGCAGCCGCGGTTAGCAGAAAGACTTAATGAGAAAGAGATAAACATGGGCTTGTTTATAAGCACACATAAAGACTGAAATAATCACATGACATTGAGGCGCAAAATAGCAAAAACACTCTATTATCAAAGGCGGTGTTGGCATTATTGGAAAGAAGCAACATAACACATTTATTGGATATGGCAAGATGGCACATGGATACAATTGCAAAAAAGCAGAGCAAGGCAGATGTTTATACAACTGCTTCATTCACTTTCGTATTGTTGTGGTCTAACGGCTGCCCACGTAAAGAATCAGATACAGGAGACATGACACAAAGTGCCTTCAAAAACTGTTGCAGCAAAATTAAATTGAGGTTAACGGGACGCGTCACCAGGGGGGGAAAGGAGGGGACTCATTTTCACTAAAGACAGGTTACAGAAGCCCTCAAACCTGCAATCAAAGAGGCATTTGTTTTATGAGCATTTGATTACAAATATAATTGTTTATTAGAAACTAAACCTGCCGCCTGTAAAATCCTCTGTGAGTCCCAGGGGTGGGCTTTGGTTGATGCATTTCAAAAAGAAAATGTGAGCCTCGGCTCATGGCCCACACTTGGCTCTGTTGCAGATCCGTCCCTTCTGCTCCTTTCACATAAACTCACAGCCTGCGAGCTGAATCAGTAGGAGAGGAAGGAGCTGTACAGGGGAAGCACAAAGGTGGGTTGGCATGAGCTGAGGATGTCTGCGCACACTGACACGTACATGTTTTTTTAAATACTCCAAAACCAAAGCCCAACCAACAGAGGGACACAGAGGATCTTATCAGTGGTGCAAGGTAGGATTTACAAAAAATTATATTTTATGGCATTGCAATGAAGTTGGAGGAGCTTCTGAAACTTGCGTTAGTGTGAAAATGAGGTCCCTGGTGACAGGTTCCTTTTAACCCTTCACCGACATAGTTTTTCAGCTCAATGACCAGACACGATTGTTCAAATCTGACATGTCTTACGAGAATTGGTATAAATTCGGACGCGTTAACATATCCATGGTGATTTTGAGAATTTTTCTTCGTTATACATTGTAATTCAGGTTGTTATTAACTTTAAGTGGATAAGTTTGCCCAGATTCGTCTGAGAAAAAAGAAAAATTTGGCAAAAGTTTGATAAATAATTCTATTTTTTCCAAGTTTGAAAGGTCGCTTTCCAGACAGGAAGTAAAACTACCCAAAACGCTTGATAAGTAACAGTTACGGAATGTCTGCTTTATGTTGAATGATTTAGCATCTCTTCACTTTTCTAGGATGTTATGAGGCGCAGAATTTAGGTCGAGTATTTTTCTAATTTTCATTTGCAATTGCCATTTCAATTGCTAAAACTCACATTTTGAGGGACAAATAGCTTCCAAGTGACTTGTAAGGCCTTCTAACCTAAATAATAGTTAAAACCACATAAATGACCCCAAATAGAAACTTCACCCCTCAACGTATGTAAAACAAAGTTATTAAGTCATTACCCCTTGTAAGTGGTTTCACAGGGGTAAAACAAGATGGACCTGCGATTTTTTTTAGAAACTGTGGAAAGTTTTTGGGAGAGTAATTTCATTTAGGCCAAAACGACAGTTCATGAATAATAAAATGATTTGAAACACACTTGCACGTTTGATGCCCCAATTTCCCAGTTACCGGTCCCCCATATGTGGTGGTGATGCTTATGGGCGCACGGCCGAGCTCGGATCAAGCAGCCAACCTATATAAATTTTATTTTTGGTTAATGGCAAATATTGAGGGCTTATTTTTACGGGATGAGATTTACTATGTATAAGATAATCATTTTGGGGGTCTATACTTATTCATGAGATTTTATTAACTATTTAAAAGGGGGGACACAAAAAAAATCATCAATTTTTATTTTGGGGATTTTTAGATTGTTTTCCCCCCGCTCACTGTAAAATAAAAATAATTTTTATATTTTTCTCTGATTCACTACGATTGCGGTTTATACCTCATTTATATAGTTGTTTTATCTTGCTCAATTTTCCTGAGCAAAACCAATATGGAGAATATCGCATTGGTTTTTACGATTGACAACTTTTTAGGGGCAATTAACTTCTGTATTGTTCTGTTGTCAGACCTCGTTGAGGGCTTATTTTTTGCGAAACGAGGTTGTTCTTTTCAGACGTTACAATTAGGAACAGAACTTGTTTGATCACTTTTTAGAACATTTTTTGGTGATGGTGTTTGATTGAAAAATTGTTATATTACGGGAAGTTTTTCGAGGTTTTTTTTTTACGTCGTTCACAGAGCAGTTCAAGATGTGATTAAGGATTGTACAGATTGATACGGATGCGGTGATACCAAATAGGTACGTGTTTTTGTTGTTTATATCCTCTTATTAGAATGTTATGGGAAACTGGGGAGATATGGGACTTTTATGTTATTTATTTAATTATGATAATAAAATGATTTCACTTTTTTTTTGTTTTTTTACGGTTTTACAATTTTCTAAACCTTCTTGGCTTGAACAGCGATCGTATGATCGCTTATTCAAGCCTTTACACTGCAATACACTTGTTATTGCAGTGTATAGGAAAGTAACTGAGCATGCTCAGTTACTTACAGCGGGTCCTGCCAGGAAGGCAAACCCGGCGGGTGGGTAGAGGAGATGGAAAAGCCCCGGGTCACTCTCGGAACACAAGGCTGCGCCACGGGGGACACACTTGCATTGCGAGCATGCTTGACCGCGGTCGTTGTAAGGGGTTAAACAACCGGGATCAGAGTTTTTCCGACCGGGGGTGTTAGTGCCGGGTTGGGCTGTAAAATCACAGCCCGACACCGGCCAAGCAGCGAGAACCGGTTCCCGAAATCTTATTCTGACGCGCCGCGCCGGAGATAGAAAGGCGTACGCGTCAGGAAGAAGTACCCTTAATGACCGCCGTAATAAAAAAAAGCCGATTAGGGCGCGGTCAATAATGGGTTTAATGCAACAAAAGGTAAAGCAGTTGTGCAAAGAGTTAAAACCAGTTTGCCAAAGTTACAATAACAGGGGACCCGGTATAACTATCAACAATGGAGAATCAGGATGTTATCTACCTGTGCTGCATTAATAATTGCCTATGGCAAAGACAGAGCCGTACGAGTACAGTATTGGGCTAATCTCCAGCAGTGAATGAGTGGCAGTGAACATGTTTGACCAAGTCACCTTATACAATTTGCGAGATTGTATTTTATCACTATTTTTCTGATACGTATAACTTGGGAACTTGGGCTAACCCGTTTAACATTCATTTACTACCATTAATTGATTAGTTATAAATTCACTTGGGCAAATTATAAAAACAGCCCCCAAAAATCTAAACCTGCGCCGCCCAAACAAGTGAGCGGAATACACACAATAAACAATGTACAGCACGGTTGATATGCGCAACAACAGCCCCACATTTTTTGTTTTTGGACCAGTTCCGTAATGATGTCCCCAAATGTGAGCACATGATCCAAACATGCATTTTCTGCACTACTACATGGGGCCATGATTATAAGAGCTATCCGTACATTCATGTCAGCCAAATTCTGAAGATCCACAATTAGGAAGATCCTAAACTCTGGATTCTCAAAAGAAAAAAAACAAGTTTAATTAAAGGTGACATACTTTTCCATCTTAGCGGAGGAGAAAGAGGTGGTTTTATTAATGCACTTGGCCGTCATTAAAATTTAAAAACTGCATAGTATCTTAAGCATCAGCAACTTGCAGTCTTTTTGGCGAAGAGGACACCCATGTGGCTTCGCCATTCTAGCACATTAGTGCTCTTTTTGTGAACACAGATTCTCTAGCCAATCGCAAAAAAAGGCTCAATTTATACTACACAGATAACAATTTTGAACACCATGCACATATTAGAGGAACCATTCAGAGGGAGCTGTATGATGAATACAAAACCAAAAAATACCCCTATATTCAGCCTCTCCAACAGTATACTCACAATACCAAAAAAAGAACCAGAGCGGGCAAAAGACTCATATAAACAAATATTGTAATATTCTTTATTGAAAGTAATAGATAATAAAACATATAGAACCCTCAAATGGGAAGAAAGAAATTTGTAGATACAGTATATAGGGCGACACAAGTAGCCCTGATGGAAAAAGGGAACACAGGAGACCAAGGCTACCCCTATTAGCCAGAGTCCAAGGATAGTAAAAAATGACATCAAATATGGGTCAAGGTTTGACTCAAAATGCATTGGGCCAAAAAGTGTCAGTAGTGCAGTAAAAAATATGTAAACCATAACAAACACTGGATGGTTACCGTTCCAGTGTTAGAGTGATATATCAAAATAAATTGCACACTCACCCGCAACAGGTGGACAGAAATGGGCAGTTAAGGGGGAAGCCAAAGGATAACCCCCAACGCGAGTTTCGCACGAAATGTTTCCGTCAGGAGGTGATGACATAATGCTGAATCTAACATTTTATAGTTTCCCCGCATCCCGCATGTAGAAGGCGCCCACCAAGTGACGCGCGCGTAGCCCTGCGGTCGCGCACCGGAAATACGTCAACCGGGAAACGCAACCCGCATCACATGCCGGGGGGACGTTTACCACGGAGAGATCCCGTGACTGTGCACTCCCATGCCCGCGCGCGGCGCACTGGCATAGGCGCGTCAGCAGGACTGTCATGAGGGTAGGTAAGAATAATAAGGTAAAATCATATATACCAAACACAAATGACAACACTTAACATACTACAATGTTAAAAATAAAAATAAAGATTAAAAACAGCGGACCGCACATAAGAAATATGTACATAACATATAACGTGATCGCACCAGGGATAGTCCATAGATAAAGAGATAACATAAATCATTAAACGAGATGTCATTTGAGTGGCAGACATGATCTAAAGACACTGCTAAGGTCCACCATACTCATCTATATCCATGAGTCTCCATGGTCATAATCGATATCCCAAACATGCTAAAAGACAAAAACCCCATTGCTAAAAACCACAGATCATGGGACAATTAGTATTGCATCTATATTGACTGACAAACGTTTCTAACTAATAGACCGCTATCACCTAATCCATATATGTCAAAAATGGTTATCAAAATAAAAAAAGCATGTAAATCATTGATATCCGCATATAGCCTGGTAGGTTACCCAGTGACAAATAATATGGTTGTCTCGCTCACCTAGAGTGTATGCATGAAATGGTATAGGGATGTTCCGGACAGAGGACGCCGCCGAGGCACGTCTTCTTTACCTTGGGTGCCACGTACGGGTTATTTAAGGGCCTACTCATACTTGCGCTCAACCTTCACTCAGGACACAACTTGAGCCTAAATCACACACTCAATACAAGCTCCAGCACAGAACCAGACAGGCCCTGCCACCACTTATTGGCATTATATTACCGGGACCAATAAGTATCACAACCTACATCAAACTCTGCTCTCAAGCAGTCACCTGTCACACTCAGCACTCCAGTAAGTCACCACAGTAACCACACTTTACAAGGCCCTAGGAGTTCGCGAGCAACAGGGACCCAAAATAATTTTTTTTTTTAAGTGAAAAGCTTTAATTACAAAAAGTTGATCAGTGCATAAAAAGAATTAAAACAAAGAAGTACAGAAAATAAAATGACCACACAACAAGCCAAAACAGTTATAAACTAAAAAGGAGAAAAAATACAGAAACTTACAACCTAAGTAAATCCTGATCCCTGGAAGATGGGAGAAGAAAAAGGGACCACTCAGCTTGTCAAGCAGCCCCCCAAAAAGGAACACCAATTCTTGGATTTTCATATTGTTTTATAACTTTCTAGTTTGGTTCAGATTCAGAACTCCCATGCTTAATTAGTCAGAGGGTCATTCACGATTGGGCAAAGTGTAAGAGGGGGGAAGAGTCCAGAATATTTAAACAGTATTTGTTTCCAAATCCTGATTGCAGTAAGAGGGGGGTAGG
Organism: Engystomops pustulosus; assembly: GCA_019512145.1. NCBI lineage: Eukaryota > Metazoa > Chordata > Amphibia > Anura > Leptodactylidae > Engystomops > Engystomops pustulosus. The sequence goes on along the minus strand of CM033642.1, from coordinate 182,143,135 downwards.
GAGACCAAATTCCCTTTGGGGTCTGAAAAGACCAGTCTTCAGTTCAGGGGATGCAGGCTTTTTAAAAAGCTCCAGGCAGGAATGTCATAACAGCTTGCCTGGAGCTTCAATAGATGCCAAATATGTAACAAAAGTTGTAATGCCTCCATAAAGTTAAACACAATCTTATAAATTAAACAATTAATATCTCCTTGCACAAGGGATACAACCAGTGTAGTTAAAATAGGGGCGGCCCTGGTGTAAAGTGTTCTTAAGTGCTAAAGTGCTGGTGCTAGAAAGGAATAGGTACATAACCGGACTGCGCCGGCAATAAGTGTTCATATCAAGGATTAAAAGTTGTCATCTTGTCCTAAAAAGTGTATGAGGGAGAAGGGGTGACGGGCTAAGGTAAAATAACATATCCAAACGACCCACTATAGTCTGCTATAAAGTACAGTGTATACATTCATAAAAAATCACATAATACTAATTCATGACACCAAAGTGTTTGGCAAAGCAAGACAAAACACAAAAACAAAAAGTGTACACAAGTGAAAAAATTAGAAATTTAAAAAAAATCACATGTAAAGGGACGTGAAGGAAATTACTGGACGCCTCCAATTCGATCATTCGCATGAGCTTCTTATTGGGCCTGGAAATGTGGATATCTTGAGACTGAAGATTAAAAGATCAGGCACTGAATGATTATCAAGGATGGATCGAAGATGTATCTGTCTGGCAGCATAGTTATGTATATGAGAGGTCCGAAGAAGAAAAATAGTGAATTAGCACAACACACCAAAAAACCAAATATCTAAAAATAGAATTCTATAAAAAGGTTTGAAGCTAGTGGCCCGTGAGGCCTTTAGGCTGTATAGTATCCAGGAGGTGATCCACCCAGTTCCTTTTGTAGTAACTTTTTCTTCCGTCACCACCCTAAGAACCCAAAAGGACCTATCTATTCCTCGTACTGTAAGTCTTTGGGATTACAGCATGAGTCGCGAAAGTGCTTCGGAATGGCCTAGTTTGGTCGTTCAAAGGCCCAAGGTCACATAATTTCTGGCCGCTCATGCTCCGAATATGTTCCAATACTCGTACCTTTAAAGCAGGGCCCTGGTGTCATGCCGATATAAATTTTGTTACATGGGACAGCGTAGACAGTAGACCACCGACTCGTGTGATAAATAATAGATGTTACAATTTGTAATCTTTTTCTGAATTGGAGTCGGAGAATTCTGTGCAGCTCCATGTATTGGCATGCCTTACACCTGCCACAGCAAAAGGAGCCCAAGGGGGCCTCCCCTACCCACAACTCCTTTCTACATTAGGGACATAGTGGCTACGAACCAGCAGTCCCGTAAATTCCGTGACTTGCGCCAGGTAATGGAAGGGTTGGCCATTGAGACAGTGTACTAGGTCTTTGTCAGTCAACAAAATGGACCAATGTTTTTATTATCTCCTTGAACACCTCCATTGAGAATTGAAACTCCTTGAGAATTGAAATAGAAAAACTTGGTCCATTTTGTTGACTGACACAAGACCTAGTACACTGTCTCAATGGCCACCCTTCCATTACATGGCGCAAGGCACGGAATTTACGGGACTGCTGGTTCGTAGCCACTATGTCCCTAATGTAGAAAGGAGTTGGGGGGGTAGGGGAGGCCCCCCTTGGGGCTCCTTTTGCTGTGGCAGGGGTAAGGCATGCCAATATCATGGCGTGCACAGAATTTCACGACTCCAATTCAAAAAAAATTACAAAATTGTACATCATATTAATTGTAACACGGAGTCGTGGGGTCTAATGTCTACGCTTGTCCATGTACACAATTTATATCGGCATGACAACCAGGCCTCTTAAAGGTACGAGTATTGGAACATATTCGGAGCATGAAGAGCGGCCAGAAATGATGTGACCTTGGGGCCCTTTGAACGACACTAACTACAGCCTATTCGAAGCACTTCCGACGTACATGGCTGTAATCGCAAAGACTTGCAGTAGAGGAATAGAAGGGTCCTTTTGGGTCTATAGGGGTAGTGACGGGGAAGAAGAGAAGTTACTACAAAAGGAACTGAGGTGGATCACCCTCCTGGATACTATACGCCTAAAGGCTCAATGAGGCCACTAGCTTCAAACCTTTTTATAGAATCATTTTTAGCATATTGGTTTTTTTGGTGTGTGTTAATCACTATTTTTTCTTGGACTCTCATAGAATAACTATGCTGACAGACAGATACATCTTCGATCCATCCTGATAATCATTCAGTGCTGAATTCTTTTTAATCTATAAGTCTACAAGATACCACATTTCCCATGCATTAAGAAGCTCCATGCGAACTGATCGAAATGGAGGGTCCAGTATTTCCTCACGTCCCTTACATGTGATTTTTTTTAAATTTCTAATTTTTTCCATGTGTACACTTTTGGTTTTGTGTTTGTCTGGCTTGCCAAACACTTTGGTGTATGAATTAGTATTATGTGATTTTTATGAATGTATACACTGTACTTTTAGTACAGACTAATAGTGGGTAGTTTGGATATGTTATTTTAAACTTAGCATCGTCACCCCTTCTCCTCTACCACTTTTTTAGGGCAAGATGACACTTTTAAATCGTTGATATAACCTTTATTGCCGGCGCAGTCGGTTTAAGTTTACTATTCACTTTCTAGCACGCAGCACTTATGCCTTAAGGGACACTTTCACCAGGGCGCCCTATTAACGTACACATGGTTGTTATCCCTATATGCCATTCATAAGCATAACTCTATGTAGAGAACAACCATATTTTGTCAGGGGTTAACTACCAGGCATATAGGGTAATATGATTACATGCTTTATTTATTTGATACCATTTTGATATCGGTCTATTTTAGAAAGTTTGTCAATATAGATGCATATACATGTGTCCATGATCTGTGAAGTTTAGCATGGGGTTTTGTCTTATTAGCATGTTTGGATATCGATTATGACCCATGGAGACCCATGGATATAGATGGAGTATGGTGGACCTTAGCAATGTCTTTAGATCATGTCTGCACTAAAATGATCATCATCGTTATGATTATGTATCTCTTTATGCCTATGACTATCACTGGTTACGATCACGTTATATGTATGTACATATTTCTTATGTGCGTCCGCTGTTTTTAATCTTTAATTTTATTTTATAACTTGTATTGTTGAAGTTGTTGTCAATTTGTGTTTTGGTATATTATGAATTAACCATTATTATATACTTACCTCATGGCCATATCCTGTGACGGCCTATGCGCGGGATGGGGGAAGTGCACGTCACCGGATGCGTCTCCATGTAACCGTCTCCCCGTCATGTGATGCGGGTTGGCGTTTCGGTTGACGTATTTCCGCGTGGCGCGACTCAGGGCTACGCCGCGCGTTCACGTGGTGGGCGCGTCTCTTCAGCGATGCGTGGGAAACTGCTAAAATGTTAGATGTCAGACATTATGTCATCACCTCCTGACGAAGCATCGTTCGAAACGCGCGTTGGGTGTACCTTGGCTTTCCCCCTGAAACGCCCAGGGTCGGTCCACTATGTGTCGGGGAGTGTGCCATAGTATTTTGATAATTCTACTACGAACACTGGACGCGTACTCCAGGGTTGTGTATGGTTACATATTTTTTACTGCACACGCCACTGTTTTGCCCAATGGCTGAGTCATACTACCTTGACCATATTAGTCTATTTTTCACTATACTTGGACTCTGGACTAGAGGGGTAAGCCTTGTCCTCCTGTGTTGCCCTTTTTCACATCGGGGCTACTTGTGTCCCCTATTATGATCTACTAAATTTCTTTATCTCCCATTTTTGGGTTGATAGGTTTTATTTATTAACTTTCAATAAAGAATATTACATATTGTGTTTATATTGAAGTCTTTGTGCCGCTCTGTGTTCTGTTTTGGTATTTGGAGTTGTATAGTGCTCCTTTTTATTAGCGTGAGTCACCTTTGATACATAGCAATGCGTTATCAGTTCCCACAGAGTCCACTAAAGAGACCAAAATGTAAAATTATGTGATATATGACATGTTTGAGATTATAAGAAAACGTTATACTGCAGACATACAATTCTTAAAAAAATATTCTAACATAATATAATACTACATAACAAGGAATGATACGTGTCCCATGATATCACGCTTTGTAACACATGTACAAGCATACCATTGTAGGCCGAAACCCAAATCAGGAGGCATAGTAACTGGGGTCACAACTTCATATGGATCTGGTCAGAAAAGGGAGGGTGCACAGGAGGATCTGTGAAAGAAAAAGATCGTACCTTATTTTCCTAATGAAATGTGATAAATAAATGAAGATGGATGTTCGGCTGTGGAGGGTAGGTAGTAATGGTTTTAATGTAAATTCTCAGACCTATATGGAATTGGCCCCGTCTATCCATTTCCTTTATACATGTATATCTGAGTCTCCCATATTGGTTCCGTTGATGCCCTCTTTTTCCCGCCCACCACCTGGATTTTTAAATGTTTTAATGTACCATGTTTAAATATAAAGCTTTTTCAATTCTACTTATTTGTATGTAATCTTCTAGTTTGGCTTTCTCCTCAAGGGGTTCCCCTGAGGTTTACAAGAGGTCTGATGTATAGCTGATCAGCCAGAATCTCGGTGCACTATCCAGAGATCCACGTAATTGATAATAGAAATGGTGATGATCCCGCTCTTCGTCCTGTTTAAATATTGTTTTTTGAGTGCTTTAGTGTAATTTCAGTCGTTTCAACCATCACTTGCTTTGTTAATATATAGCAAAACATCTACATCACCGCTACTTTATAGTACAAACCATGCTAGCACGGGGTTGGACCACCCTTTTGCCTTCAGAACTGCCTAAGTCTTCGGTGGCCATAGATCCAACAAGGCGAAGCATTCCTCAGATGATTTTGGTCCATATTTGAACATGATGTCATACACACGTTGCCGCCCATCCCTGATCGAATCTCCCCGTTCACCCCACATGCCAAGATGCCTATTGGATTGAGACTGGGGACTGTGGAGGCCATTTGATGATACAGTGAACTCAGTGTCATTTCAAGAAACCAGTCTGAATGATTCCAGCTTTAGACATTGCGCATATCCTCTGAAACGTAGCCATCAGATGTTGGTACATGTGCGTCATAAAGGATGGACATGGTCAGCAACCAATACTCAGTGTTGGCTGTGGCGTTGCCGCGATGCTCAATTGCGTACCAAGGGGCCACAAAGATAGTGCAAGAATCATCGCCCACACCATGACAACCACACCCCACCAGGCCTGAACCTTTGATTCAAGCAGGAGGATCCATGCCTTTCCATGTTGTTGACGACAATCTGACCCTAACCATCGAATTTTGCAGACGAAATCGAGACTCATCAACTACCAAGAAAACGTTTTTCCAATCTTCTAGTCCAATTGCGTGGCTGTGTGCAATTTGTAGCATAAGTGTTTACGGTTCTTAGCTGAAAGGGTGGCACACCGGTGTGGTCTTCGTGCTGTGTAGCCCCATCTGCCTCAAAGTTCGACGCACTGTGCGTTTCAGAGATTGCTCTTTCGGCCTACCTGGTTGTACGGGTGGGCGCTGATTTAGTCACTGTTGCCCTTCTATCAGCTCAAACCAGTTCGCCCATCCATTCTCCTCTGGACCTCTGGCATCAACAAAGAATGCCGCTCCTGGATGTTTTTCTTTTTCGGGACCATCTCTGTAAACCCTGAAGATGGTTGTGCGTTTTGAAAATCTAGTAGATCATCAGTTTCTGAAATACTAGGACTAGGCCACTTCTGGCACCAAAACCAGCCATTTCAAGGCACTAAAATCACCTTTCTTCCCAACTGATGCTCGGTTGAACTGCAGAGATGTCTTGGACATGTCTACATGGCCTAATCACTGAGTTGCCGCGCCATGTGTTGGCTGATTAGAAATTAAGGTTAACAAAGCAGTTGGACAGTTGTACACTAATAAAGTGGCGGTGATTTATTTGCCCTGAGGCTTTAGGCCAGGCGTAAACAAGTGTGGTATGAGAACAAAAACTCCCAAGCTACAAGTTAGAGCACGTAGTCAGTGGTTAGACTCGGTGTTGAATGGTACTGCCAACAACTGCGTTAGATATACCGCAGGTGTAGTCTCTATTGTATTGCCGGGGCCTTTGTATTTTTATGTGGGTTCAATCAAATGGCCATTTCGGGCATCTATTATGCCCTATTATGATCAGGTCGGACTACCCCATGTGTGAGTAGTGCTGCGCTCACCACAGTGCAATATGTTAAATTATAGCATAGACTAACCAAGGCTCAGATTTATAACTATGCCGCTAGCTAGCTGTGATAGTATTAGCTCCTAAATAAGCCTGCTTCACCGCTGCCTCTGTATTAAATTTAAAACATTTAACAAATTTAATCAATTGGGGGGCTAATTCTTGTAAATTTAATACAGAGGCAGCGACGGCACTTATTTAGGAGCAATACGATACAGTAGTAGCGGCATTAGTTATATAATCTGGAGTCCTTGGTTAGTCATGCTAATAAAGTAACATTTCACTGTGTGTGCGCAAGCACTACTCACACGGGGAGTCTGACCTTGCATCATAGGGATAAACGATGCCGAAATGGCCCATTGGTTGAAACCCAATACGGGTCCCCCGGCAATACAAGATAGACTACGACCTGCGGTATATTCTAACCAGTGTTTGCAGTACCATCAACACGAGATCTAACCACTGACCTACGTGCCTCTAAATTGTACAAGTACTTACTAGCTCTTGACATAGTAAGAACTGCCGCCCTCTGTACTCCTGGCAATTTAACATATAATATTGGATTATGCTGTCCCATCTTTTAATGAATACCAATAAAAGATTTTTTAGTGACCATGCAGGTGTTATGTGTCACTTAGTGGACAATCTTTTCTTGTGGCGTAGAATAGACGCTTTAAAAGTGAAAAACTTCACGACTGCTTCTGCGCTAGGCGTGGGGACAGTAACGACCCGATCAGCTCACTCCTGGCCGTCCCACCCCCCCTTCACACCCCACAACGATGGGGACAATAATACACAGTGCTATCCATAAGTGAGGGTGGAAAGATGTCCTTATAAAATCCCCCTCACGACTGATTTAATAAAGGTTATATGTTTGAACACGTAACAAAGATGATGTTTACTAACTTACTGAGAAAGGAATGCTGGAATGGATGATTTACTGAAGGAGTGTCTCTGTGGGCTTGCATAGCACAGTTGGTGAGCAAATGATTTTAGATACTTCACATTTTTACACATTTTGAAAGTTTAAAGGCTTTCAGGGCCCCTCTTGACGCTTGTACCACATACAAATCTCTAGGTGGTAGAAATTCAATTTGTCATTATTTTTAGTTATCGAATGAAGCCGCTATCTTGACTGTGGCCTCAGGGTAGGTTGGCTGATAGTTATTAAGCGAAAAAAAGACTCTTTATAAAACAACCTGCAGCAAGGGGGTATCGCGCTCTCCTCCTGAAGGGGCGTCAAAGTCTCATCACTAAGTTTCTTTAGGTGCTGAGCAGTAGTCCACAAAATGTCTGCATCGACTAGATTTCATATAGTTTTTTGACGGGTATGAATAAGCCCGTACCACAACTTAGCTGCATTCCAGAGGTATGTGAAGCGACCTTAAGTAAAAAGCCACACCAGATGCGACCCTTATATACTGCTAAAACTAAAATATCTTGCTGAAGTACATACAAATTATTTGAAGATTTAGGTTTTGTGATCCCAGCCACCCCTATTTATAGTATATATATTTATTAATCGCTTATGAAATCTTAAGGACATCTAAAGAAAATCGACCATTCAAAACCAAGCATATAAACCAGGGACACTTCTCATAGATGTGCAGGCATTATGGAATCTTTTCTTAGCCAGTATTTGTTATAATGGCCTCCTTCTTTCTAAAATCTACTTTTAAACACACTTGTAAAGGCTTCACAATCAACTTTTTACATTATATGTCAGCCGGAAAGGCTATGGTGTGTTATAGAGCCACTAAAGGAAGTGCAGTGGTAAGGGTGAGACTGAGAAACCCCCACTCCGTCATGAAGAGGACTGTGAGCCCGTGAGCCTCTTTAATTCGCCATATACCCTCTGCGCCGTAGACTACGGCGCAGAGCGTTAGGGGTTAAGGAAGAGAAAAAAAATCATTTTTCTGCAATTATTATTGTTTTTTACACCACATGGCAATCTAACAAAATTATAGTTTATATGGGAGCACTGGGTCAGAATACAAACCCACACACCTAACTACTATTGTCAAGTATATGCAAAAAAGGTCACTCTGCTACTCGCTATTAAAAGAAAATGAGGGAAACCCCTTGGAAATCTGAAATTATTATTGAGGTGGCAAAGCAGATATACCCTGTGGTGCAAACCTAGAATCTTTAGCATGAACAAGACTACGTAGTACTAAAGAATTAGAGAGAACTTCTGCAAAAGACCAGCACTACTATGCCGATTCTGACATTTTAACAACCTTGCGGCACCGGACCTGAGTAGTACATCTTGTGATCCTTACAACATCGTAATAGGCTGTCACCTTATCAGCGCGTATCATAAGATTTTTTATTTATTAGCGCCATTCATATTCCTATTGCTTTACAATCACTATATTTATCACCACCCCACATTTTTAGTTTTAGTTTCTTAAAGGACATCTACACCGGATTGATGATTGTAAACTCATAATGCTGTGTGTTCCCCCTGGACTGAGCTAGGATCTTCTCTACTTATAGCCCTTGTTAGCTTGCCAAAATGTATACAGAATAAGATCCTCGAGAAGGCGCCGAGTCTACAACACTATGAAGTCAGAGAGCGCCCTCAGTGTATCTTGGGCAGAATTTGCATTTTGACTAAAGCATTTTTAAAAAAAACTGGCCATTTCAGCACGCTAAAGCACAAGGACTAGACTCTGTCAGAGGATGCACACAACAGCATGTAACATGCGTTGTTTATAAGGACTTCAGTAAATCTGAGGTGCTTATGAAGTAGGTATCGACTAGAAGTACCAATCCAATGCTAATCATTATGCTAGTAGGCGCCCACAAGGAGCATCTGTGAAAGAAAAGAGTACCTTATTTTCCTATGAAATGTGATAAATAAATGAAGATGATGTTCGGCTGTGGAGGGTAGTATGCTTTAAGTGTAAATTATCAGACCTATATGAAGTGCCCCGTCTATCCCTTATTCCTTTATACATGTATATATGATTCTCCATATTGTGTCCGGTGATGCCCTTTTTTTCCTCTGCCACCACCTGGATTTTTTAAATGTTTTAATGTACCATGTGAAATAAAGCTTTTTAAATTCTACTATATGTGTATGTAATCTTCTAGTTTGGCTTTCTCCTTCAAGGGGTTCCCCTGAGGGTACAATAGGTCTGATGTATAGCTATCAGCCATAATCTAGGGTGCACTATCCAGGGATCCATACGAATTGATAATAGAAATGTGATGATCCCGCTCTTCCTGTTTCAATATTGTTTTTTGAGTGCTTTAAGTGTAAATTTCAGTCGTCAACATCACTTGCTTTTTAATTATAGCAAAACATCTACACTCACCGGCTACTTTATTAGGTACACCATGCTAGCAACGGGTTGGACCCCCTTTTGCCTTCAGAACTGCCTCAATTCTTCGTGGCATAGATCCAACAAGGTGCTGGAAGCATTCCTCAGAGATTTTGGTCCATATTGACATGAAGGCATCACACACTTGCCGCACATCCATGATGCGAATCTCCCGTTCCACCACATCCCAAAGATGCTCTATTGGATTGAGATCTGGGGACTGTGGAGGCCATTTTTATTTATGTACTTTCAATAAAGAATATTACATATTTGTTTATATTGAAGTCTTTTGCCGCTCTGGTTCTTTTTTTGGTATTTGGAGTTGTATAGATGCCCTTTTTTAAAGCGTGAGGTCACTTTGATACATAAGCAAATAGGTGTACAGTTCACACAGAGTCACTAAACCAAAATGTAAAATTATGTGATATATGACATTTTGAGATTATAAGAAAAGGTTATTAACTGCAGACATAACTAATTCTAACATAATATAATACTAACATAAACAGGAATGCTTACGTGTCCATGATATCACGCTTTGTAAACACATGTACCAAGCCATCTACCATTTTAAGCCCGAAACCCAAATCAGGAGGCATAGTACTGGGGTCACACACTTCATATGGATGCTGGTCAGAAAAGGGAGGGTGCACAGGAGCATCTGTGAAAGAAAAGAGTACCTTATTTTCCTATGAAATGTGAGAGCATCTGTGAAAGAAAAGAGTACCTTATTTTCCTATGAAATGTGATAAATAAATGAAGATGATGTTCGGCTGTGGAGGGTAGTATGCTTTAAGTGTAAATTATCAGACCTATTGTACCCTCAGGGGAACCCCTTGAAGGAGAAAGCCAAACTAGAAGATTACATACACATATAGTAGAATTGAAAAAGCTTCATTTCACATGGTACATTAAATAATTTAAAACATCCAGGTGAAGGCAGAGGAAAAAGAGGGCATCACCGGACACAATATAATATAATCGTATATTCATGTATAAAGGAATAAGGGATAGACGGGGCACTTCATATGGCTGCATCACATGCATTATTTGTATACAAAAGTCAAGATAAAGAATCGACCCCCAGACGAAGGCTCATTCCGAGCCGAAACGCACGCTAACGCTTGGGTAAGATACTGCAATGTTGTGATGGGTTGCTGCTTTATCTTGACTTTTGTATACAAATAATGCATGTGATGCAGCCATATATGGCTGCATCACATGCATTATTTGTATACAAAAGTCAAGATAAAGAATCGACCCCCAGACGAAGGCTCATTCCGAGCCGAAACGCACGCTAACGCTTGGGTAAGATACTGCAATGTTGTGATGGGTTGCTGCTTTATCTTGACTTTTGTATACAAATAATGCATGTGATGCAGCCATATGAAGTGCCCCGTCTATCCCTTATTCCTTTATACATGTATATACGATTATATTATATTGTGTCCGGTGATGCCCTCTTTTTCCTCTGCCTTCACCTGGATGTTTTAAATTATTTAATGTACCATGTGAAATGAAGCTTTTTCAATTCTACTATATGTGTATGTAATCTTCTAGTTTGGCTTTCTCCTTCAAGGGGTTCCCCTGAGGGTACAATAGGTCTGATGTATAGCTATCAGCCATAATCTAGGGTGCACTATCCAGGGATCCATACGAATTGATAATAGAAATGTGATGATCCCGCTCTTCCTGTTTCAATATTGTTTTTTGAGTGCTTTAAGTGTAAATTTCAGTCGTCAACATCACTTTCTTTTTAATTATAGCAAAACATCTACACTCACCGGCCACTTTATTAGGTACACCATGCTAGTAACGGGTTGGACCCCCTTTTGCCTTCAGAACTGCCTCAATTCTTCGTGGCATAGATTCAACAAGGTGCTGGAAGCATTCCTCAGAGATTTTGGTCCATATTGACATGATGGCATCACACAGTTGCCGCAGATTTGTCGGCTGCACATCCATGATGCGAATCTCCCGTTCCACCACATCCCAAAGATGCTCTATTGGATTGAGATCTGGTGACTGTGGAGGCCATTTGAGTACAGTGAACTCATTGTCATGTTCAAGAAACCAGTCTGAGATGATTCCAGCTTTATGACATGGCGCATTATCCTGCTGAAAGTAGCCATCAGATGTTGGGTACATTGTGGTCATAAAGGGATGGACATGGTCAGCAACAATACTCAGGTTGACACCACCACCACCAGCCTGAACCGTTGATGCAAGGCAGGATGGATCCATGCTTTCATGTTGTTGACGCCAAATTCTGACCCTACCATCCGAATGTCGCAGCAGAAATCGAGACTCATCAGACCAGGCAACGTTTTTCCAATCTTCTACTGTCCAATTTCGATGAGCTTGTGCAAATTGTTCTTTTTCGTTATGTCCTATTTCTAGGTCGAGGAATTCTACTTTGTCTGGACTCTGATATGGGGTGAACGTTAGTCCCCAATCATTATTGTTAATCTTATCAAAGAAGTTTTGTAGAGATGTGCCATTGCCCTGCCATGGGGGGCTATTTTAATACAGAGGCAGCGGACGGACAGCTTACTTAGGGAGCAATACTATACAGCTAGCTAGCGGCATTAGTAATAAATCTGAGTCTTTGGTTAGTCTATGCTCAAAAAGGAACACATTGCATTGTGTGAGCGCAGCACTACTCACACTGGGGAGTCTGACCTGTGCATCATAGGGAAAATACGATGCCGAAGTGGCTATTTGATCGAACCCAATAAATCTACACGGGTCCCCCCGCAATACAAGATAGAATACGACCTGCGGTATATCTAACGCAGCGTTTGCACGTACCATCAGCATCCGAGATCTAACCACTGACCTACGTGCTTCAATTAGTAATTACTCACCACTCTGATATAGTAAGAACTGCCGCCCTCTGTACTCTGGCAATTTTAACATACAATATTGGATGACGCTAGTTCCATCTTTTAATGAATACCAATAAAAGTTATTTTTTAGTGACTAATGGGTTTATGTGTCCTAATGGACAATTTTTCTTTTTTGATTCATACCTCAATATTGCACATAATCCAGAGTAATATGGTCCAAATACAGGATTTGCAATTGCTATAAGCCCAAACTGCACAGTCTGCAGTGGTGTCAGCAGCGGATGAATAGCTGTAAACAATGCATCAAAAGTAAAGCAAATGCTTCAATCAAAAGTTCACCCAGTTCTGGGAAGTGCCACTAATAAAGTGCTAGGTAAAAAACTATAAAGTGCTAGTAGAAGGTTGTGGTTAAGATATTACCCACTGCATGTGTCCACGTGGAAATCTGAATCACATGCTGTAAAGGACTGGCATACAGGTAGAGGTAGGTAGGAAAGGAGGTGACCGGCTCCCCACGCGTATCGTCGTCAGAGGATGACTTCCTCAGGGGTAAGTAGCCTAATGAGTAAGAGCACCCACCTTAAATGCGTCCCTGAGGATGTGTGTAGCCAATCAGAAATGCCGCTATGTCGGCATGGCATCGCTAGACCGGAAGTTGTCATGTGCGCCTGACCGGAAGTGGTCATATGTGCATGACCGGAAGTTGTCATATGCGCGTAACTGGAAGTGACCATTCATTGTCTATAGCGGCGAATTACTGCGCATGCGCTCCCCGGCTGGGGTGTTGATAATAGGTAACTAGGCAACAAGTTAACGCTGACTTAGCTACATAGTATGATCTTCCAGATACGAGTAATACAATAAGCGGCGACCTAGCAACCATGGATTATGAGTGGTGTCATATTACGTTAGTTCAAGGAGAAAGAAATAGCTGACCTGGATGTAAATAGTATTCAGAAACTGCGGTCTTGATCAAGCTCAAAGCGGCGATAAACATGCTATATAGAATAAAGATGTGCAATATAAGTATAGCAAGAAAGTATGAATAGAAGCAGGATTAATGATGATTATTAATAAACAAGTAAATAAGACACCCCACGATACATCTGCCATATTGAACAACTCCCAAAACCCCTTAATGCAGAAGGTCAGAGAGGGTATGGATGGATGGGGGACTGTCCAGTCACATCATCCTGTGACTTTGTACAAGTGCATGGTTCAACATGTCAGGGGAGAGATGTCATTCTACCTAAAAAAGAGAGACACCAATTTCTGCAGATCAGCAGAATCTGTCCTCAAGGGACACACCAATTGCCGCCACCAGCAGCCTGATTGGAACACACATAGCCCATAGGGCATAACAACGGAGATGCAAAAGGTTGGGGTATAAGTACATTATTATTCAAACAACATAAAGAGAAAAGTCACAGTATGTCTGTCATTTCTTGTAAATTGCTGGTCAGTGCCCATAATAATAACTATCACACAATTTGAAAATAGAAAAAACAACAAAATATACATATATGTATCATTGTAATGCGGGATGGAATGAAATCACAATATTTTCCAAACTGGAAACAGCCTGAATCAGAATCAGCATGAGAGAGAGGGCTCCAGTGCCATGAAAACTGAGATACTTCTGATCAGCACCCGAGATCTAACCACTGACCTACGTGCTCTAACTTGTAAAGTACTTACCGCTCTGACATAGTAAGAACTGCCGCCCTCTGTACTCTGGCAATTTTAACATATAATATTGGATGATGCTAGTCCCATCTTTTAATGAATACCAATAAAAGTTATTTTTTAGTGACCAATGGGTTTATGTGTCCTTATGGACAATCTTTTCCTTTTGGCGTAGAAATAGACGCTTTAAAAGTGAAAAATTCATCGACTGCCGCGAGAGGCGTGGGGACAGTAACGACCCGCATCAGCTCACTCCTGGCCGGCCACGCCCCCCTTCACACCCCACTAACGATTGGGGACAATAATCACAAGTGCTATCAATAAGCTGAGGTGGCAAAGAGTCCTTTATAAATCCCCCTACGACTGATTTAATAAAGGTTATATGTTTGACACGTAACAAAGATGATGTTCTAACCTTTACTGAGAAAGTAAATGCTGGAATTGGATGATTTACTGAAGGCAGCATGTCTCTGTGGCTTTGCCATAGCACAGTTGGGTGAGCAAATGATTTAGATACTTCACATTTTTACACATTTTTGAAAGTTTAAAGGATTTTCAGTGCCCCTTGACGTTGTACCACATAAACAAATCTCTAGGTGGTAGAAATTCCAATTTGTCATTATTTTTAGTTATCTGAATGCAAGCGCTATCTGTGACTGTGGCCTCAGGGTAGGATTGACTGATAGTTACTTAAGCGAAAAATAAGACTCTTTATAAAACATACCTGCAGCAACGGGGGTATCAGCGCTCTCCTCCTGAAGTGGGCTGTCTAAAGTCTCATCACTAAGTTTCTTTAGGTGCTGAGCAGTAGTCCAACAAAATGTCTGCATCGACAGATTCATATATTTTTGACGTATGAATAAAGCCCGTACCACACTCTTAGCTGCATCCAGAAGGTCTGTGAAAGGTACCTAAGAAAAAAGCCAAGACTGCGACTTTACTGCTAAACTAGAAATATCTTGCTGAAGTACATACAATTATTTGAAGATTTATTGTTTGATCCACAGCCACCCTATTTCTAGTATTATAATTTATTAATCGCATTATGAAATCTTAAGGACCATCTTAAAGAAAATCTACCATCAAAACCAAGCATGATAAACCAGGGACACTTACTCATAGATGCAGGCATTATGGTAATCTTCTTATGCAGTATTTGTTATACATGGCCTCCTTCTTTCTAAAATCTACTTTTAAACTACATTGTAAAGGCTTCCACATCAACTTTTAACATTATGATAGTCAGCCGGAAAGGCTATTGGTGTGTTATCAGAGCCACTTAAAGGAAGTGCAGTGGAGGGTGAGACTGAGAAACCCCCACCCCTGTATGAAGAGGACTCGTGAGCCCGTGAGCCCTCTTTATACATTCCATATACCTCTGCGCCGTAGAGCTACGGCGCAGAGCGTTAAGGGGTTAAGGAAGAAAAAAAATCATTTTTCTGCAATTATTATTGTTTTTTTACACCACATGGAATCTAACAAAATATATAGTTATATATGGGAGCACTGTGGCAGAATAAAACCCACAATACCTAACATACTTATTGTCAAGTTGATATGCAACAACAGGTTCACTCTGCTCTCGCTATTAAAAGAAAATGAGGGAAACCCCTTGGAAATCTGAAATTATTATTGAGGTGGCAAAGCAGATATACCTGTGGTGCAAACCTAGAATCTTAGCATGACAAAGACTACAGTAGTACTAAAGATATAGAGGTATAATTCTGCAAAAGACACAGCACTACATATCTCCGTGATTTCTGACATTTAACAACTTGAAGGCACCAGGACCTGAGTAAGTACAGCTTGTGATCATTACAACATCTGTAATAGGCTGCTTCACCTTCATCAGCAGTAATAATAAGAATTTTTATTTATATAGCGCCATCATATTCCGTATTGCTTTACAAATCAATAATTTATCCACCACATTTTTAGTTTAGTTTCTTAAAGGACATCTACCACCAGGATGAATGATTGTAAACCATACTGGTGTGTTCCCCCTCTGGCAGGATCTTCTTCTTATGCCTTTGTTAGTAAAATTATACAAATAAGTCTGAGAGGCTCCAGGTTCTATAAACAACTATTAAGCTCAGAGCCCCTCAGGTTCATTTGCAGAATTGTTAAAGCATTTTTAAAAAAAACGGGCCATAAGAAGCTAAAAGAAGAGCAGATCCTGTCAGAGGGTGCACACAACAGCATGTAACTATGCGTGTTTTATAAACCTTCATTCAGGTGGTAGAAGTAAACCAAGTAAATCAATGCTGAGACCCCCACAGATCAGCAAGTTAGGATATATCCCGTGGATAGGGCCTAACATTAGTTCTTTAGTTAAAAAAACCTTAAAAGCTATAAGTTTTCACATACCTATATAAGCTCAGCTTTACAACAACATGATGGCATGGGATAAGCTGCAGGACCACATGTCACTCACTTAAAAGGAATAGCCAGCTAGGGATTATAGGAAAGTACCACACAAGCAAAAGTAGCTCTCTGTTCTGGCACATAAGCATATACAAAGTACACACTGGATATGGAAATTAAGTTTTTTTCTACAATGGACTCATCAATACTAACAAAGGGAATTTGTCTGTCAGAACTTGTCTGTCAGATTGCTTTCAATCAGCTAAACACCTTCTAGATCTTGGTTCTTTCATGGCTCAGTGTGGCGTCATCTACCAGGTTAATCCTAGGAGCATCAGTCACTACATTTACATAAAAATACTCTTCCAACATTTTTGAGGAGTATTTTAGCACCTTGGAAGTAAAAGTGTCTTTAAAGGAAATCTGCCACTTGTAATTTATTAATTTACACTAAATATATATGTACCTGCCGGCATCTTCTCAGTGAACCCAGTACATGTTTTCATTAACCCCTTCACAACAGCTATATACATCCTATTTGCACATACTTTGCAGAAAGGACATCTATAAACGTCATGACAGTGACCAACTTCAGCTATACAGGCAGTCCCCAGGTTACGTACAAGGTGTATGCAAGTCAGAACTGTATATTTTATAATTGTAACCCCAGACAAAAATTTTTTGGTCTCTGTGACCATTGGATTTTTAAAATGTTGGATTGTCATAAGAAAGGGAATCACAATAAAGCTTCATTGCAGACAGCTCTGATAACTGTTATAGCTGTTTACTGTAGCCTAGGGCTAAAGTACAGTAAATTACTAACATCCAGGGGTCTGTTTGCAACTAGGGGTCATCTGTCGGGTGTTCTTAAGTAGGGGACCGCCTGTATTTCCTGAACCCTGGCACCTAGAAACACAATTATTGTTTCATATTAAGCAGGAGATTCTCCCTTTCAATATGATATATAGATATTTTGTGTAAATTAATAAATTACCAGTGGTAGATTTTCTTTAATAACATTCCACCATCCCCTTCCATAACTGCAACCCCAGCAAGATTGCAGGAGGAAATGGCTTACATTCATTTCCTAACTTATGGATTCCTGTTTAGATGTATGTACATAACACACAACCACCAGTTGTGCAAATTCTCCAACTTGATGAGAGTGGCCTGTAATTGGCATCATAGACCTCAACTTAGAGAGACAAAATGTGGAAACAAATCCTGAAAATTACATTGTCTGATTTTTTT